>VZQC01002081.1:0-23145 GCA_009823505.1 Rhizomys pruinosus | reverse complement strand
CCTCCTGCATCTCCTCCCCTTTTGCGTTTTCCTTTTCTGTGGTCTCCTTTCACTCTCTCTCTTCCTTCACGTCTGGCTCCCTCGCGTCTTGTTCATTGCGGAACCCTTGTGTACCTTGAACTTTCTTTTTTCTGCGGAGTTCACACCCCTGGCTCTTAGTAGCCATCCCTGCTGTTTTATTTGGTTTGGCCCGATACTTAACACAGTATACTCGATCGCCTTCTCTCTGTTTTTTTCGTTCTTTGTTCAACTTGGCATTCCAAATTGGTTCCTTTGAACCCATTGATTACTATTGGCCCCTTTGGTGCCTTCTGATACTTCTATCCCGCTGCTGACGATAACTCAAGGCAGCCTTAGATTAGACTTCTTATATGTGAAAAGTAAGAAACTAAAATGCGCTCCGCCCACCACC
This sequence comes from Rhizomys pruinosus, assembly GCA_009823505.1. Classification (NCBI taxonomy): domain Eukaryota; kingdom Metazoa; phylum Chordata; class Mammalia; order Rodentia; family Spalacidae; genus Rhizomys; species Rhizomys pruinosus. The sequence goes on along the minus strand of VZQC01002081.1, from coordinate 22,733 downwards.
CTAGCCACTAGGATTACTGCCACTGCCATCTGTTTCTCAGAAAAGCCTCAGATGAAGAACAAGTACATCATCAGATATGTGATTCACGTAGTTTCTCTCAGTCTTTTGGTATATTTTCATTTTCTTTTTTATACAATATTTTTATTGATGTTTTGTGTGTTTTCAGTACATTAGGTTTCTCAGTTCCAGTTTAGACACATTTCTTCCGTTTCAATACCACCCCACCCCTCCAAGTGTGCCTGATTCTGGCCTAAACAGTTCGTGCAAATCTGTTTTCTCAGTGTCTTTTTTCATCATTTTCTCTCTTCATTTCCACCTTTAATAATATTGTTCCAAAATATGAATACATCTCCCCCATATACCATCTTACAAAGCTTAACATAATTAATAGGTTTAAACTCAAACCCATTAAATGGATTCAATCACCTTTTTATCTATACCTACTGCGTAGCATATAGCAAAGAATCGAATATAGACAATGGCTTTCAACTAGGGAGTTGGTGCTAGCTACTAAAGCATCTACAAATGAGGGGACTGTGTTACTTCGCTTAGCATAATGTCTTCTAGTTCCCCCCATTTACCTGCAAAATTTCATTGACCTCATCTTTCTTTTTGTTTTTTAATTTTTATTTATTATCGGTAGGTGTATGAAAGTACTGTGCCTGCAATTCAAGCTCTGCAAACCCGTGTCGTGCAATGCCGCGAGGGTCAGAAGAGGTGTCTCGGAATTCCCCTGGAACTGGAGTTCTCCTCCTGGATTTGGAGTTTCAGGAGCGTTCTCGCACGCACTGTGGGTGGGTGAACCTACGGGATCGACCCGAGGTCCTCTGAGAGCGGTATCCCGGCGCTTCTTATACCGACTTAGGCCATCTCTCCAGCCCGACGTCTATCTTTCTTTAACGCTGCAGCAAACCCGTTGTGATGTAGACCTACAATTTTTCTCTGCCACTCATTGGTTGAAGGGAACTTGAGGTTTGCTTCTCAGCGTTTTTCTATTGTGAGAAGAAAGCTGACAAGAACATAGATTTGTGCATGTGTCTCCTGCAATAGATGATGAATCAGTGGTGGGTATATATAACCGAGAGTGGTGTGGTATGCTGGTGTCAGGTTGAAGGCTCGTTTTCAGTTTTTTTAAGAGCTTCATCCACTGCTTTCCATAGGAGTTGGCATGAGTTTTCATTCCCCCAGAGCAGCAATCCGAGATGAGGAATCGTTAAGCCGGCGGTATTAAATAAAAGTCCACACCCCGAAAGAACCCGTCCAGATATGTATTAATTGGTTTGCACTCAGTGTTTGGTGCCGATGCTTACCAAGGTAAAACAGGTGGAAATAATCTATCAAAGCTGGATTATGAGACTTGCATCTCCTTAATTATTAGCGAGTTGAACACTTTCTAGATGTTTCTCAGCCATCCTCATTCTTCATTGGTGAATTCTCTATCAGTCTTTACTCCATCTTTTGATAAACATTTTTCTGTTTTTTGATAGATAGATTAGATAGATAGATAGATAGATCATTCAGGGTCCTTTCGGTTTTTTGAGTAATTTACATATTCTGGATGTTAATTGCTCTCTGACATATCACTGGTGGAAGGTTTCCTTCCCACTCTGTTGGTTTTTTCTCTTCACTTGTTGATTGTTCTTTTGCTGTACAGAAGCTTTTGAGTTTAATGAGGCCCCATTTGTCTATTGTTAACCTTGTGTTCCAACGCTTAGCTGTCGATTTAAAAGCCTTTCCTAAAACCAATAGCAAATATGGTCTCCTTGAGTCAAGCCAAGACTCCCATCTGTCAGCACCACTTACACCACACTGCCTGGAAATGTGCAGCAGAGCAGCCATAGCCTGTATATCCCAACCTAATTGGCTATGCGCCTCCTTGGAGGAAATAACCCATGGCTGATCCACAAGCTTACATTCTCTAACAGTTAGGAGATGTTATACCCAAGTAAAACCCTGTCAATTACAGAAAAAATGTAATTTCATGGATTACATACCATCCAAACATCTGTGTCTATACCAAAGTTACCTCCATAACAAGTAGTACTGTTTAAATACCTATATATCTAATTGCTTGTGCTTCATTAGTAGGATCGAAAGGTTATTCCTGGACAAACTGTCAGCCCATGAAAGGAAACAGCCAGAATTGACCAGAGTCCAAGGCAACAGCTCCAGAGAAAGTAGACTGTTTTGCTTCTCATCTACCTGTGCCCCTTTTCTAAGCCTAGGGAACAATCTGCGGAAGAGGGGGACTGGTAGAAAGTAAGGGCTGCGATTGGGGTAAATGGTGAAACTACAGCAATATAGTCTGGACACTCATTTGATCAACTTGATTGAACATACAAGCCCCACCCCGCTGGATGGTGGGACCCATGGTCTATGTGTGTTTGGGCACAACTGCTTGCAAATTGGTTTTACATGAAGGATGCTTGTACTCATAAATTATCACTTATTGTTTAAAAATAAAAAAAAACTGAGAGAAAGATGCAGGACAATTATGGCAGAATGCATGATCTGGGATGGGGTGGGGTGAGGTGGGGGGAAGGGAAAGAGAAATATACCTGAACTGAATTGGAAAATGATGCATGAAATACACAAAGCATCAATAAAAAAAATAAAATAAAGAAAAAAAATAAAGCCTTTTCCTAGCCAGGTGTGGTGGTACATGCCTTTAATCCTAGCACTTGGGAGGCAGTGGCAGGTGGATCTCTGTGAGTTCAAGGCCAGCATGGTCTACAGTGTGAGTTCTAGGACAGCTAGAGCTACAGGGAGACCCTGTCTCAAAAATACCCCCACCCCCAAAAAAGAAAGTCTTTTCCTATGCCTATGTCTTGTAGGTTACTACCAATGTTTTCTTCTCTCATTTTCAAGGTTTCTGGTTTCACATTGAGGTCTTTGACCATTTGGAGTTGATTTTTGTACGTAGTGAAACGTAGGGGTTCAGCTTCACTTTCTACAAGTGGCAATCCAGTTTTGCCAGCACCATTTGCTGAAGATGCTGTCTTCCCTCCATTGGGTCTTCTTGGCTCCTTTGTCAAATATGAGGTGGCTGAAATTGCATGTGCTCAGGTTTGGATCTTCAATTTTGTTCCATTGATCTACAGGTCTGTTTTGTGCCAGTACCTGTAATATATTTTGAAGTCTGGTATGGTTATCCCCCGTGTTGCTCTTTCTGTTCAGGGTTGCTTTGGCTGTCCTGAGTCTTTTGTTTTTCCATATGAATTTAAGGGTCTTTTTTAAATATAAGAAGAAACTCATGGGGAGTTTGATTGGGACTGCATTGAATATGTATATTAGTTTGGATAGGCTAGACATTTTTACTATATTAATTTTTCCAATACACGAGCATGGGAGGTCTTTCCACCTTCTGGTATCTTCTTCAATCTCCTTCTTCGGGGATTTAAAATTTTCATTGTAGAGATCTTTGGTGTCTTTGGTTAGGTTTGTTCTAAGGTATTTTATTTGGGGGGGGCAGCTACTGTGAATAGGAGGGTCTCCTTGTATTCTTTCTCCATTCGTTTTTTGTTGGTGTAAATAAAGGTGATTTTTCTATGTTAATTTTCTATCCAGCCACTTTACTGAAACTCCTGATCATTTCTAGGAGTTTCATTTTCTTAGGGGTATCTTTTTAAGTTTAAAAGTTTTAAACTTGGGGGGCTGGAGAGATGGCCTAGCGGTTAAGAGTGCCGACCGCTCTTACAGAGGACCCGGGTTCGATCCCCAGCACTCACATGGCAGCCGAGAACCATCTGAAACTCCAATTCCAGGAGAACTCCAGTTCCAGGGGAGTCCGACACCCTCTTCTGACCTCAGCGGCATTGCACGACATGGGTGCACAGACTTGCATGCAGACAGTACATTCATACACATACAGAAATAAATAAAATAAAATAAAAAGAAACATGACAAAAGTTTTAAATTTTTGTGAAGTCTTGTTATTTTTATTCTTTATGCCTTTGGTATCATATCTAACCTAACTCAAGGTCTTCAAATTTTATTTCCTTCCAAATTTTCACTCTCAAACTTAAGTCTGTGGTGTACTTTGAATTAATTTTTGTGTATAATGTGAGCAGATAGTCTACATTCATTTTTTGGTATGAATATACTTCAATGATCTCAGTATCATGACTTTTTAAAAAGTTATCATTTTGCAATTAATTATATTTGTAGGAAGGTTTCTTTTTATGCCAAACAGAGACCATGCAGCCCTGCTAAGGGGGATGAGGACACAATGCCCACTTTGCGGACATTGTGAGGAGCTGGCCTCTCTGGGCAGAGACCAGCTGGCTACTTCCCATAGCCCAGCCTGGATGATACTTTCAACCCAGGCCCTTAGCCTGAACCCATGAGACACGTGTTCCACTCTTGGCCGTGGCTTCTCACGTGCCCGGAGACTGCTGAACCCTGGACAGGAATTTCAGGCTGATGGCTGATCGCCTCCCTTCAGCCAATACCCACTCACAAAGGAATCTCTTTCCAACCCACTGGCCACCCAAACGAAATGCAGGCCTACCTTAGCCTGTATGCGTGCAATAACTAATAAAAATAATGGCCAGGAATTTCGTGATGATGTTACTATGAAATTCAAATTTATTCCTTGCTACAGCCTGCTTTTATAAACTAAATGACGTCAGTTCCCAGAGCCAATAAGTCCCCCAATTCCGTGCCCCCCCCAGCATCACACACCTAGGCCATGCTGCTTGCTCCTCCTTGGGGCAGGGCCAGACCCTCAGCCATGCGGTGCTAGTTGGAAAGCCAGCCTGAAATTCAAGCTGGATTTCCCTACAATTTTGGCACTTTTGTCAAAAATGAATTGACTACAAACACAAGGGTTTATTTCTGACTCTTCTGTTTCATTGATCTTTTTGTCTATGCTATGCAAGGAACACACTTCTTTGGTAGCAGTAGTTTTCTACTAACTTTGAACAACTTCCAACCTTGTGCTTTTTTTAGCATTATCTTGTGTTTTTCTGGGCATTTTTCATTCTTATATAATTAATCCTCTTTTCTAGCTGAAGAAACTAAAGTACCCAGAAATGTTCTGGTTTCAAACAGAGTACAAGTAATTTTGTGCTATCCTTAATATGTTTCAAAACATTTCAAAATTCATTCCCTGTGGTGGCTCATTTCTATGACTTTAAAGGCTAAATGATATCTGGACCTTCTAGGAAGTGTAAGTTCTCTGACTGCTTTTATACCACATCCTATAATCAACAAGACCCCATTTTTCTTAACTTTACCACAAGTCTCCTATTATCCTTGCCTGTTTCATATTTTCTCTGCTGGGTTTTTTTCTAAATTTTTCTTACTAAGCTGAGCTCTGTTCTATGACATTGAATTAAGTATTTAATATATGTGTGTAGTGTTTGGGAAAGACATCTACTTTACCAAAAACGTCACTGCTTCAGAAAACTGCAAAGGGTCAGATGGTTCCAATCAAACTGATCCAAGCTGCTGAAAATTTGTGCTCCTGGAATGGCGCTGCCGTTGTGTGTAACAGCCAGCTATTAGTTGGTGTGTAACAGCCAGCTATTCCTACAGCTTTTTATGAACATTGCTTTCTGAATGATCTATTTGTTCCAAACCAAGACCAATATTAGCAGCAAAGAGAAGTTGAAATTTTTACCACCAACAGGATGCTGTGGTTTTCAAGGATCCTGTGAACTCATTTCTGCTGCCACTTGCACGAGAATACAGTTATACAATCTCAGCGACCCTCTGTGTCCAGCTGCCATTGAAAATGATTCCCCATCCTCTGCAAGAAGGCACTTGATAAATAAGATGCTTTCTCTTCCTGTCTCTCTCCAATGATTTATCGTTATATTATTCACCTTCTGACTATCGTGTTCTCTTTTCTCCACACAGTAGTCGCCTTAAGAACAAAATATGGTATGGCCTTCTGGGAAGCAAGGAACTTTTGCAGCGTTCTTACAGGAAACTGGAAGAACGAGTGCACTTGGAGGTTAGTAGAAAAGGGAGTATTTCCTGGGCATGAACGAAGAAAGGAGCTCTCAACACCTTGGAACACAGTGTTCCACTGTATCTTTTGTTCTTCACACTCTTTTGGGGGATATTTTTTGAGACAGAGTCTCCCTTTAGTCCCAGTTGGCCTGGAGCTTGCTCTGTAGACCAGGCTGGCCTTGAACTCACAGAGATCTGTTTGCCTCTGCCTCCCGAGTGCTGGGATTAAAGGCATGCCCCACCACACCCAGCTGTTGGTCTTTTTTTTTTTTTTTGTATGTTCTTCCCACTCTAGCTCTGCGAGCTTCACTCACGGTGCATGGGAAGAAGGCACAAGGTCAGATTTCCATTTTTATGGGTTAAAAATGATAATATAAGAAGACTGAGCCTTTCCCCATCTCTGTAATCATCCTTTCACAATGATATCTGAAAATGCATCTGATAAAGTGCTATTCCTTTCTTTCAGTGTGATGGAGAAGACATCTCCTTGCCAAACTTGCAAGGTATTGTAGTGCTCAACATTACCAGCTATGCTGGAGGTGTCAACTTCTGGGGAAGCCATAGAGCGACCACAGTGAGTATGGAATAAGGAATGGCGTAGGAAAGAGGAATGACTCTGCTAAGTTGTCATAGAGAGGAGAACTGGTCTGACTAGAGTGAGAAATAGATAGTTGGGGGAAAACAGACATGCTGGGAAACTTTATTAGCAGTATTTGTAGGATAAGTTTTTTTTTTTTAATAGTTGCTGTTCCAGAGCCTAAGAATCAACCAAAGACCTGAAGATTTTGTGATGCCTGCATTTTGATCCTCATATTTCTCAGGGTTGATATATCTATCCTGGAAAGGTTATCCAGGCCATGTTCTTTAGCCAAAGTCGATAAAAGACTCCTTGGAAACTAGCCATGAACCCTTTGCTCTGAGCTCATCTAAGAAGGCCATGAAATAAATAAGACTGATCTTGGAGATTCATGATGCTGGACCAAACACAGAAGAAATTGGCTTAGATGTGATTTCCAAAGAAATTGTTATCTCAATTCCCTTTTCCTGGATTGGCTTCCTCACTTCATCTTTTCCTTGTTTAATATCATTTCCCACATCTTTATGAACTAGAAGAATGTCACAGAGCATATTTGTAAATAAATGGATTCTTGGGAGTAGAAATTGTGACATGCTTGTACTTCTTTAGGAATATGAGGCCCTGCAATAGATGATGGGAAGCTGAAGGTAGTGGCAATCTTTGGTTCTGTGCAGATGGCCATGTCTCGTATCATCAACTTGCATCATCATCGCATTACCCAGGTAGGCAAGAGTTGGATGGACATAAAAGGGAGTAAAATATTTCTGGCTTCACACCAAGGATGTAGCGTGATCCCAGGAATTACTTTGGGAATAAGAGTTCCTAGGTGAAGGAAACAGATAATGTGGTAGAGAGCAAGATGTTGACTGATGAGTACAGAGGTGGTGGGGACCAACAAAGAAGGGAAATACCTGAGTGTGGGGCAAGACAAGTGGATCTCTGTGACTCCAAGGCCAGTCTGGTCTACATAGTGACTTCCAGGACAGGTGGGGCTACAGGAGGACCCTGTTTCAAAAAGGCCAAAAAAGAAAGAAAAGAATAAAGGAAATAGATGTTTCTCCCCCAAACAATCTGACTCATATCATTCACCAGTGCATCTTCAGATATGCACTCAGACCGAGACTGAAATTATCAAATTGGTCTACTCATTTTTCTCTGTCACATTTTCTGGTAGTGCCATGAGGTGATGATAACCATTGACGGTGAAGAAGGTATTCCTGTGCAGGTGGATGGGGAAGCCTGGGTTCAGAGGCCAGGCCTTATCAAGATCAGGTACAAGAATGCTGCCCAGATGCTGATGAGAGATCAGGTAAGAGGAGAAAAGTTCAACTCAAGCTCCCATACTTCCTTATTCATAACTATCACATGAATACTGGACATTTCTAGTGAAGAATTCCTCAAAGGGAGGGCTATGTGCCCCTTGCATCAGTCACCTGGAGTGATATTTATAAATGCATACCCCTTGGTTCTACACCAAATCCATTGAACTGAATGGAGTGAGTTAGTTTCAAAGAGCTTGCATTTGTAATCCTCCTCCTGAGGACATTCTTATATACGACAATATTTGAAAATCACTGTGCAAAAGACAACTATCTCCCTTCCGTGATTTTCTTTTTTTTCTTTTTAAAATAATCCTTTTATTGATGTTTGTGTATTCCAGACATCATTTCTCAGTTCAGTTTAGACATAGTCCCATTTCCCTTTTTCCCCACCCCACCCTAGATCATACACTCTGCCATAACTGTCCTACATCTCTCTCTCTCAGTCTTTTTTTATGTTTAGGAATTCACATTTTCCTCCTTTTAATTTTATATTACTCTAAAATATGAATACGTACTTTTCAGTCATATATAGTAATTACAGAGTCTGAAAGTAAGAGATGGCTCAGTGGCTAAGAGCACTGACTGCTCTTACAGAGGACCTGGGTTTGATGTCCAGCACCCACATGGCGGCTAAGAACCTTCTTTAAGCCAGGTGTGGTGGTGCACGCATTTAATCTCAGCACTGGAGAGGCAGAATCACGCAGATCTCTGTGAGTTCAAGGCCAGCCTGGTCTACACAGTGAGTTCTAGGACAGCTGGGGCTACAAGGAGACCCTGTCTCAAAAAGACAAAAAAAATACACTTCCGTGATTTTAGATAAGGTTATCTTCTACCCTGTACTGCACCAAGAACTAAAGACCTTAGGTATTAATGGAGAAATCTACCTTTTCAACAATAGTTTCTAATATGTTCTCTTTAGGCTCCTGTAAGGCTCCTTAATATTTTTAGATGTCAGCTATTTCACCTATTTCAGCATGATTAGCATGACATTATTGATCAGTTGTTCATTGCTTAGAGGCTATCTTCTGAACTATGAACAGTCCATAGAAACATCCATAAAGTGAGAAGGAAAGTTGACCTGTAAACAGCCAACATTGTACGAGGCCTATATTCCATATGTTGCCTCTGACATAGGTCCTCCCAACAATCCTATAAGGTGGATACATTTATTTCCATTTTGAGAGATTAAATAAGTTGTTAACAGTCACACAAGTAACTGAAAAAAAGAAGGATTCACAACTAAATTTCATATGGATGGATCTAAATTCTATCATATTATATTGCCTAAATTTGGGAAAGAAGGGAGCATGATAGGTGCTCCACTCTCTTATCAGTCATCATAGCTGAGCTTCTAGAAGACAGACATTTGTTTGATTCAACAGGTATTCCATGAGCCAGTATACTAATAAGAATAAAAACTAAGTACACCTTATACAGATTAGACAGTGGATAAAAAGACAGAGAGATGTATAGGTAAATGGGGGAATGGATGAAGGGTCCTCAGGCCTCTTTACTGACTTTAACCTGTATTACCTGCACGATGTCACATTCATAGACAGATGTGTCATGTGTTCTCATAGCTAGAGTGATCATTAGAATCTGCCATCATATTCATCCCTAGGACTTTGAAAACTCGATGAAAATGTGGGAATACAAGCATACTGAAATTCAGGCTGCACTGCAACCACAGCTGGATTCCCAGGAATCTCAAGATAGCCTCTCTGAAAAATGAGTATGCCCAGATGAAACACTTGGCAAGACTTGCAGAAAACCTCATTAGCAGGTAAGAAAACTGACCTAAATACCAGAAGGGAATCCCCAAAAAGGATAATGAGAGGTAGTCACTTGATGTCTGTTGGCTACTGGGGACCTTAGCCTCAGAAAGGCATCTTACTGAGTCCTCTGAATTGGGACCCTGACAACCCACACAAGAAATATTCTTTGTGCTTGGGAATAAACCAGCTTCAACATTTTCTATTATGCCTAGAGAATAATTTGTATTTTTGTCCCTTTCCCCAGACCCAATTGGAATAAGAATGTTTGTCCTGCACCAGCAAGATGGCTCATCCATTGAAAGTGCTTGTCACCAGGCCTGACAACCTAAGTGTGATTCCTCTCAGCCATGTGGCAGAAAAGAACCAACTCCTAAAACTTGTCCTTTGACTTCTACACATACATACTCACACTCACAAATAAATAGATAAAGTTTTAAAAGAATGTTTATCCTTGCCCTTGAAGTTTCAGCAAGAGTTAACTATGTTCCTTTGTTTTAGTTTCTCATCCCATTCAAGTTCCCAGTACCTAAATTCAAGTGAAACAAGGATAAACAAAGATAAAGCCCTAAAGAATAATAGAAACATTTTCCAGCATCAGTGGATGACTAACAAAGAGCAGAAAAGCAAGTAGAGTTCAAATCCAGCACCCAGGGCTTTCATTTCTTATCACAACCCTCCATCACCTCGCACCAGAAATCTACACCACTGAACTTACTTATCTATAATTAATTTATTACAGACTTAATGACCTGAGCAAGATCCACCAGCATGTGTCTGTCCTCATGGATTTTGTGAATGCCAGTGTTAACATACTGAATGCTATATTCTATGGTCAAGACAGCGGCAATGAAGCAGGTGCAGCTTCCTGTACACCCATTGAGGTAAGGGGATTAAGAAAGCCAATGAGAAAAAGGAGTCAAGCTACATAGGAAAGGGGTTTAAAGGGAAGGAAGGGAGATAAAATTACATAAAGAAAGACTGGAAATGGTAGGAAGGGAACAAATATGATCAAAATATATATTCTACGAAATTCTTAAAGAATTAATACAAATGAGGGGGAAAACCTGACTGGTAGTGTAGATGGGGGTGTTAGAGAGATTGCTTAGTAATTATGTTCAGATCCTTAGCACCTATGTAAACAGTCAGGTGTAAACAGTCAGGCATGGCAATGCTGACTATTTACATAGGTGCTAGGGATCTGAATTATAGAATACTCCTATAATTCCAGCACTGGGGGAGGGGGGGTAGAGAGAGAAAACTCTCAGAGGCTCTCTGGCCAGGCAATCTAGCCAAATTGGTGAGTTCCAGGTTCAATGAGAAACTCTGTCTCAAAAATAAGGTAGACAACAGTTGAGGATGACACCATTCATCTACCTCTGGCCTTTACAGAAATTCACGCATCCTCACACACATATACCACACACATAATAAAAAATAAAGGGGGCTGGAATGATGGCTCTGTGGTTAAGAACAGAGGCTGCTCTTGCAGAGGACTGAGGTTCTATTCCCAGCACCCACATTGGCACCTAACAACCATCTGCAACCCCACTTTCAAGGGAATCAAATGCCTTCTCACCTCTACAGGCATTGTACAACATGGGTGCACTTAGATACATGTAGGCAATACACTCATACATACACAAGAAAATAATAAAATAAAATAATAGAGTGGGTAGGAATGCAAGCATTCCTTGGATTATTACAAGGCCAAAATGGGGATACCTGGGATATTACACAACAGACTTCATCATTCTGAGAACTAGTTTTCCTACTAATAGGTTAAAATCATCTCTCCTTGAAACTCTTGGGCTTTGGGCCTCCCTCAACTAGGATCTAGCCTAAAATAAAGTTAACCCACATTTCAGTATATCCTAACCCTAATCCAATTGTATTTTTGCTTATTAGTGATCTCTCTCTCTCTCTCTCTCTCTCTCTCTCTCTCTCTCTCTCTCTCTCTCCTTCCCTCCACATCAGCCTAAGTGTGAAAAGGCTTGCACCTTCTTGATCTGGTTCTCTGATAAAATGATATCTGTCACTTGAACCAAAGAGCCAAGATGTGTTTATTTCCCTTTTAGCAGAAAGGTCCAGATAAACTATATAATAGTGAAGTTGCCATCTCATGCCTATATCCACTGCCAGAAAAACTTGAGTGATAATTTTTTAAAGTATCTTTATGGGTGGAGGGTATGTATGCATATTTTAGAGTAATATAAAATTAAAAGGGGAAAATGTGAATCCCAAAATATGATTTGGAAATAACATACAGTTTATTTTCAGATGACATGACTTTAGTCAGAGTGATACCCTATCTATCTCTCTACATCTATCTCACTATCGCTCTCATCTCCTCTCTCTCCTCTGACATCTGTGTCTAGATCTCTGTGTAAGTCTCTCTCTATCATCTACCTATCTCTCATTCTCGCTCGTTTGTGTGTTGTGTGTGTGTGTGTTTGAACAATGGGATTGAAGGAACACCGAACAGCGAGCGGGAACTGAACTGAAGCAGTTGTTCCTCTCCAATAATCCTCTGCTTTGAAAATTTTTGAAAAGACTCATACATGTCCTGTATGGCAGACTGCATGAACTCGGGAGGGGTGGGGGGCATGGAGAGGGAAATGAGTCTGGATTGGACTAACAAGGGATGTATGAAATGCACAAAACTTCAATAAAAATATTTTTTTAATTATTTTATTTATTTTTGTATGCATGTAGGTTTGTGCGGTGCAATGCCGCGGAGGTCAGAAGAGGGTCTTGGATTCCCCTGGAGCTGGAGTTCTCCTGGAATTGGAGTTTCAGACGGCTCTCGGCCGCCATGTGGGTGCTGGGGATCGAACCCGGGTCCTCTGTAAGAGCGGTCGGCGCTCTTAACCGCTAGGCCATCTCTCCATTTGGAGATATAACTTAGTGGTAGAGTACTTGCCCAGCTTACAGCATGAGGCCTTGGATTTGACGAGAGAGAGAGAGAGAGAGAGAGAGAGAGAGAGAGAGAGAGAAAGAGGCTTCACTAATAAGCAAAAATACAATTAGGTTAGTATATACATAAATGTGGGTTAACTTTATTTTAGGTCAGATCCTAGTTGAAGTAGACCCAAAGCCCAAGAGTTTCAAGGAGAGACCTATCTCCACATGCCATCAGAAAGGTGGTTTTAACCTAAGGACAAGTTTCCTGAAATCCACTCTCTGGTTTACATATTTCCTATTTTCCTGTACTCACTGCACCCAGTCTTATCCCAAAGATAAGATGTACTGTGCCATTTTGCAGGGCACATCAATACAGCTGTAGCAGTCAATACCTGGAATCAATTCTGGTTGGTTGGTACCCATGCTGTACAAGCTATGTTATATTTTAATATAACTTTTCCACTGCAGCCACATCCTATTAGTCTGTTCCTCCCTTCCCATGGAGAAGCCAGCTGCATGCTTACTAATCAACTCCCCTGTCTTGTCCTTTCTCTTCCATTCTTTTCCTTTCTTTTCCTCTCAGACTCTAAGCAGAAATGACGCAGTAGATGTTGCATTTAGTCTTAAAGGGCTCTACGACGACACCAAAGCTTTCCTGGATGAAAACTTGGTGAGTGCAGGGGTTGGAGCATGGGAGGGAAAAGCATCTCATGTGAAGATGGTCACAGTCTATGCTTGCTTCCAGGATAATAGAGACATGGGATCACTTTAAGTAAGTGCTTACCTGACAGTTTCTGCTGTCACCCAGTATTGTCACTTGACTATATTACTTTATATGTTGTGCTAATCTGTAAAACTACCATATTTTGGGTGAAAGTTTGTCTCTATGGTCAAAGTCTCCTGTGTGAACACTAGGCCAAACAAAGCAGGGTGTCCTCCTTATACCTGACACAGCTGCAATAGAAAATAGTGAGTTGTTCAGAGATGCTCTTCTCCTCAAGTTTGTGCATGACTCTTCCAAGTAGAAAAGCAATGTGAAATGGGGGGAATTTGAAGGACTCTGGGCTCAAACCCAAATTTGCCACTTACTATATTACATTCCTAAGGCTGCCATAACTAAGTACCAAGAATATATGACTTCAAATAGCAGAAATAAGTTTCTCACAGTTCTGAATAATTCAGTTTCACAATCAAGATGTCAACAGGGCTGTGATCCATCTAAAACAAAATCTATGAGGGGAGTCTTTTCTTGCCTTTCCTTAGCTCCTGGTGGTTTTCTGGCAATCTTTTTTGTTACTTGGCTTATAAATGCATCATGCCAATCTCTGTTTCCATCTTCAAATAGTGTTCTCCTTATGTATCTCTGTCTTCACATGCCTGTCTTCTGCCAGAACCATCGATCATCATTGATCAGAGCCTGCCATAACCAGTATGACAATAGCTTAACAAAAATTACATCCACGATAGCTATACTTGTACCTAAGGTCACATTGTGAAGAACTGGGAATTACTTCATCAACATATCTTTTGAGGGGGCACAGTTCAACTCATAACACTGCCAGGGTGAGGTAACTTTGCTTCTCTCAGTTTAATTTTCCTATCTTTAAGATAGGAATTGTAATGCCTACCTTTATAGGATGCTGTGAAGATTTAACAAACTACTGTACCTTAAGTTTCTGGCAATGCTTGGTACATAGTAGTGGCTCAAAAGATGAGAATCACCAGTTTTAGGGAGAATGGACTAAGACTGTGGAGATTACATTAGTTGCATGTTTCTCCAAATGTAAAGTCCACACATAGGCACAAGGTGATTGTGCTCTGAGAAGGCAACTGATCATAACCATCCAACTGTGAGCTTGCCTGCTAAGCCTGTGAGGCAGATGTTGTGCTTGCTTCTGATATAAAGTTTATGTGAAGAAGAGCTTCTGAGTTGAAATTCCAAGAAATATATCCACTTCCCCTTTCATTTACATATCGAGTTGTCACACCTCCTTGGAAGCATAGTGGCCAAAGCACTCAGACCATTCTGTTCCGACATCTGAGCCCCAAGCTAGATTGTTTTGGTTTTAGACAATCATAACAAGAATACTGAACTTAATGTCCTTCCCAGTTCAGCCATCAGTAAATACAGAAGGTTGGCTTTCTTAAAGCACATGGCTTGAAAATTAGTCCAAGCTAGGCAACAACCCAACTTGAACATATTCTACCATGGAGTAGAAGCCTTTAGAAGGCTTCAGTCCTACATGATTTGTGAATATCTATACATGTGTACATATCAAAATGATACTAGAAGGCACAAAGCAGCTAAGAATAACCATGAGTTGCCAAAAAGTTGTTACAGAGGTGAGATGGATGTAAGTCTTGTTTCATTTCATTATTCCTCCTCTTGAAGAAGTATAGTGTGAAAACCCTAGCATTGGCAAAGGAGTGTATTAGCTTTCCATTACTTATAATAAACACCTGAGACAACTAACTTATAAAGGGAAAGTTTTCTTTTTGCTCACAGCTTTGAAGGATCCGTCCTTGATGGATTTGCTCCTTTGCTGTTGGTATGTATCAAGGCAATACATTAGGAATAGCATGTAGTAGACTAAAGTTGCTCACCTCATGGCTAGAAGTGAAAAAAGCAGGGCGTAGGGACCCACTATTTCTTTCAAAAGCGTGGCCTCAGTGACCAGAAGACTTCCACCAAAAGCACCAACTTAAGGACAATTAGGGGCCCTTAGGGCACATTCTATATCTAAACTATAAGAGACATATCGTTTTTTACGAAGTGAATACCACTCAGTAATTCCCACTTCTCTTACTTGGCCCATGCATCTGAGCCATACTGTATTGTCTTAACTCACAAAGCAAAACAATTTTTCATTTGTTTTATTTCTACAAATTGTTTGTCATTGTTGACTTGCTTTTCCCTTGCATTGTTTTCTGACTGGCCATAACCTCCCATCCCATCTCCTGCCCATTCACTTGCCACACATTTCTGACAAATGGCAATTCACTACCAGAATAGCAAGTGTCTCATAGATAGCAAGAAGTCACAGAAGTACAAAATTAAAAGTAGAATGCATGGTAGCGAGGAGAATCGAGTCTGGGATAGCATGCCATGTGAGATATACATACATATATATCTCAGTGTGTTTCTATGTGCCCAGCTCTTTACTTATTTATGTGCCCAGATCTTTACTTATTTATGTGCCCAGCTCTTTACTTGTCAGAATATGAAAGGTCTCACCTGTACTGCTGATCTGGAACTTGGAGATGGTTTCAAAAGAACATATCATAAATATCCCATGCACAACAGAGCTCATCTTGTGGCTGCTGGGAGGTTACTAGTAACAATATATATTTGGTTTCCTAAACTTACATGTCAAGCCATCTAAAATGTGTTTCTTAATTACTAAGAGCAAATAGAAGCTACATCACAGTCTAGAGAGGCAGATCCTCTGCCATGAAGGGTAAATTCGAGCCTGTCTTTCTATAAACTCAGCTTGCTTTACAGAATATCTTTTAAATTGGAATGTATAACAAATATACCCTTAGGCATCTGCATACTCCACATGCCCTTTGTAGAATAGTGTTGTGTAAAAGGTACGCTACTAATTAAACAGATCTTGGTTTTGTCTAGGCATGTGATCATGAACACTAAATTTCTTTGATTCCACTTTCTCACCCATGAAAGGAGAATAGGCATACCTTGTAAGGTATTATAAGGTTATTAAGAAGAGGAAATGTGGGGGCTGGAGAGATAGCCTAGCGGTTAAGAGCACTGACTGCTCTTGCAGAGGACCTGGGTTCGATCCCCAGCACCCACATGGCGGCTGAGAACCGTCTGTAATTCCAATTCTAGGAGAACTCCAGTTCCAGGGGAATCCAACGCCCTGTTCTGACCTCCGCGGCATTGCATGGCATGGGTGCACAAACCTACATGCAGACAGTACATTCATACACATAAATAAATAAAAGAAATTTTAAAAAAGAAGAAATGAAATTATGTATTCATAGTGCCTGATATACACTATATGCTCAAAACTTGGTGGTTGCAGTCACTTAATGGAATACTAAGATGGCTCCAGAAATTTGAAGTCAAGACTTGTGTTAGACATTAAGCTGAAGGGGAAAGTTCAGTGCTAATTTACACTGGAGAAAAGACCTTTGCTTGCCAAACTGTGAACATGCTGAGATCCCAAGGAAAGCTTTCCCATCTATTGTTTCTTGGATCTCCTTTTTGAGAAAGAAGGGCACTATCTACAGTTAGCATACCCCTTGAGAAGTAAAAGAGCTGGTTATAGGCCAGATGAACTACAAGTTGCCATGGCCACTAGCAGGACCTTGGAGTAGAGTCTAAGAAGGCAGAGTGCTAGGAAATGTCTACTCACTGTTCTCTCTGTCTGTCCCAGTTGAGAAATGCTGAAGATGAGGCCATTCTACAAGCTGCCTTGGATGCCATGAATAAGGAGTTTAAAAAGCTACTGGAGATTGACTGGATGTATCAAATCCTTGTTCCAGAGGTATGGAACCTGGGAAATGGTGATTTTCCCTTGGTGCTTTCCCTGGCATTGTGGGGTCAAGTACATGAGATTGCTGTAGCAGCAGTCCAATGCAGCGTTCAGCTTCAGCATGTCCTCATAATAAGTAGAAAGAACAAGGCAGAAAATGTAAACAATTAGGTGACTGTGGGAAATACCCAGAAAGAAGACATGCTGTAAAGCAAGAGATGATCAAGAAAGGATAAGCAAGGTTATATATTTCTATCTTGTTCTCCAGGTTACATATTCCCTCTCTCTGAGCAGTATCTTACGCCAAGGCTAAATTTCATCTGGTACATACCATTATACTAGTTATTTACAGACAGCTATTCTAAGTGGTCGGCATATTGGTAGCTAAACCTTCTGAATACTACCTCCTCCTGCTGTTATCTGCCCCTCCCCTTCCTCCTCACCCTCCCACCAGCTGGCATGTAGCATAAAAAAATATTAAATATTGCAGCAGATATAATCTAGTTGCAGAGATACTATCAAATTTGGACAACTTTAAGTACCTTTCTAAAATTAAAATCTTTTTCCCATTTCATAAATCAAATAACCCAATTATGGCGACAAGGTAAGTTATTCTCTTTGTATTCTGACAAATATTTTCTGAAAACTTCTTCTCCTAAAAGTATTCACTTCAAATTTAGAATCCCTATATCCCCCATTAGAGCTATTTTCCTAACCCCAAACACTACTTATATGGATATGAACAATCCATATAGGCATTTTGGAGGGGAAAATTATGCAGAAATTTAGATCTTAAAAAATTAACAATTTTCTTATATGTGTTTGGTGATGACCCAAGAACTTTACAAGAGCTTGTGTACTTGATACTTTTATCAGTAGCCCTCTAAAGAAAGAAGACATACTGTTAGACAATCAGAGAAGCAAATTCTCATATTCTGTTCTATTTTTAACTGGTTCAGTTATTTCTCTCATTAAACTCCGGGGATAAGCAAACTATCTGGATATTGAGAGACATGAGACAAACTCAACCCATGCCCTGGGATCCCAACTTATATGTGAGTCCACCTGATCTGGAATAAAATCTCTGGGCTCCAGTATTTCCATAGAAATGAAGCCTTGTAGAAGAGAAGTCGAGTAAAAGGGATGCATTGCTGAAAACAAACATGCTTACCTTGAAATCATAGAAGATTCAAGCCTACTTTTCCAAGGGAAAACAAAATAAGAGCCAATAATTTATTGGGCTTTTCAAGGCTATAACCAAAGATAAAGTCCTATCTCTTTCTTGAGATTGTTTATGAACACCATCTGAAGATTGATGTACATATCTGGAAGCAGTACAAGAAAAGAAAGGATATGTAGGAATCAGAGTGGGAAAGGGAGGAAAGTAAGTATATAACCATTTTCTAATGGCAAGAACTGGCTAATGTATAGCTAAACCTGACAGGAAGAAATCCCAAAGTTTTTGTATTATCCTTGGCTAGATTTCCTGGCAATAAAGTGAACCTCAGAATTACTTTACTAAGACTAGGAGCAAGTAAGACTGGAACAAGATATGACTTGGAGAATGAGCTGAAATTACAGAGCCTCTATTATCTGCAGGCAAAAAATTTACATTCATAATTAAGAGATCTGTTTAGAGAACCCTCTGCATTCCAGACAGGGAAACAGGTACATGTGAGGTAGGGTTTTCCCCTATATGAAGGTACTTGGCTGAGTGGGTTAAGTAGGGGCTCATCAACTGTGAAGGAAGAGACAGATTTTCTAGTTTGTAAATAAGTACCATATGAGCTTGTATTAGCAGCTCCAACAACCTGCATGTATAATATTTAACCTCTGTGAGCCTTTGCTTCATTTCTAATATAAGAATTCTAATAGCCAAATTCCAGGTTGTTTTGAGGCTTAAAAATTATTTATTAGGCTGGAGAGATGGCTCAGTGGTTAAGAGTGCCAACTGCTCTTGCAGAGGACCTGGGTTGAATTCCCAGCACCCACATGGTGGCTAAGAACCACCTTTAAGCCAGGTGTGGTGGTACATGCCTTTAATCCTAGCACTATGGAGGCAGAGGCAGGCAGATCTCTGTAGGTTCAAGGCCAGCCTGGTCTACAGAGTGAGTTCCAGGCCAGCTGGGGCTATAGGGAGACCCTGTTTCAAAACAAAAGTATTTATCTAGCAAGATACATCTATCTAGCAAGGTACCAGGCATAGAGCAGGCTCTTGTCCAAGCTCAATTCTTTCTTAAGGCATGTGACCAAAGAATAGGGGTGACTGTCATACCTGGATAGAGAACAGATCTGCCTATTTCTGAAAACCAAAATCTTGATGTTGTGGTTGTGAGCCACCCTGTCCATCATTTTGAAGAGACCATAGGACTTGTTTATGCACATTAGGATAATTAACCTTTTAACCTTACTCTTGCTGTGGTTTTGCAGGAAAAATATTCAGACACTGACAGTCGAAGCCACAGGTTGAAAGTTAAATTCCCCAAATTGGGGAAGAAGAAGCGAGAAGAGGAAGGAAAGCATAAATCAAGCCAAAGAGTCCATGGTTTTCTTGGTAAGTCTATTCCACAGGCATAGGGCTCATGAGCATTACTCCAAGAGTATAGGTATCTCCCAGAGACCTGAAACTCACCTTAAAATGTTCATGGGTATGGTGGAAAGGGAGAATCTAGAAGAAATCCAGGTAATATCAAGTGAATAGTCTCATGGACAAGGTATAAGTTGGAGTGACGTGTATGCTTACTCACAAGGGAAAAAATTAGAAGGAATTTTGTGTGCAGGCTCTGTGCCTGAAAGAAAAACTGCAGTCAGGCAGTTATTTTTCTGCTTTGACCCATTCCTAAGGGTCAGATTTAGATAACCTATCTAAATCCCTTTTCCCATATCTGTTATAGAAAGTTTCTGGAAATGTCAAACTTGCATAATATGAATTTCATTTTTGTCCAATTTTTTTTATAATTGGTCCTAAGTAGTGTTACAATATGATTGCATTCAAAAGAAGACTCTCCTAGAATTGTCAATTGTTCTGATTCTCCTAAATTTGAGATGTAAGCAACATGCAACCTTCAAAGGTATGACATTAGCAGACATGGGGAAAGAGGGTTAGAGGACAGAATTTAAGGAACTAGAATTTCACAAATGTTTGGCAGTCTCTGGTGTTTGAAAGTATTTCTGTAGGTTTTGAGGGTGTCGATAGCAGTTGTGTAGATGGTCAGGTTCTAAACATTACTCTCATTATATTTATTTTGTATAGTATCAGGTGGGTTTCTCTATGATTCAGAGATGTTTGGTACAATATGAACCAACCAGTTTGTCTCCTGAGAGATTCTGCTCTTTCTGAGACTTACACATTTTAGCATTTGGCAAAGTACTGTCTTCATTATTTCTATGCTTTTTCTCTGAAGGTAATTTGTGGCATCGCAGAAACTGTGAAGGTGAAGCAAAAGGTGATGATTCTCCAAAACCATCAAGTTCTTAGCTATAGTCCTTGAAATCTGGAAGAACTCTCAACTCAGAATTGTACTAAAAACTCTCAAAACCTCAATAAAGGCTGGACTAAATTATTTCAGAACAAATATGAGCACCACCAAGAAAGACCCTCCAAATCCTTATACTAATATATTTTCCCTGGACATAATCAAGTCTCCTTAGAGGTTTACATTTATCTCATTGGCCAAAGATTTTTTTTCTTCTGAGTTGTCTTGTTCAGTTCTCCTTCTGTTTGTGTACCTTGAGCAACCACAGTATTTATTGGAGATAAACTCTTTATTAACCACCTGGGATCTATAAAGATGCAAGGGTCTGCATCTTTTTAGAAAGTTTGAGAATGGGTCTCTTTCCCTGGCAAAGAAGCTGTTAACACTAAGGAAAGAATGAATGACAGACATTCAGAAAGATGAAGAGGGGCAGGACATCCAGGCTTGGTTTTGTTTCTGCCCCAGGCCCTGCCAACTGCAACGTGAAACTTCAGAAGATCTCTCCTAGTTGGTTCATTAAGATGAGAATGGAGTCCTGGGGGCTTCTCCACTTGTCTGTTACAATGACCATGTGAAACCTTTCCCTGTAGATATGAGACTCTTCTCTTCTCTCTTCTCCTTTCTCCCACTTCTCTGCCTACCTCCTTATCTTCTTTTTCTTCCTGTCCTCCTCTTTTCCCCCTTTCTTCTACTTACTGTCCCCCATCCCCTCAGACCCTTTGTGTTTTTCCATGTGTACACATATGTCCTTGCACATGTCCAGGTGGTGCTCTAGTGGCTGAGTAGGCCCACTGGTTGCAACCATACAGATTCCTGTCCTATTGCCTTGATCCTAGCCGGCATGTCTTCATGTAGTGCTTGCCTGCATTCTTGCTGAATTTTTTAACTAAATGTTTTGCCAATGTGCTGCAGTATAGATTGTATAGAGAGACATAAGATGTACATATAACATATATATTTTTTAAGAACTGAAAACACAACCTCTAAGCGACCCTCTAATTTATTGTGATAACCCAGGAATCCCTCCCCATCCCTATTATCCTACACACCTCTACCAACTACCCTACTTCTTGGTGGAGCTTCTAATCTTTTGGAGCATTTTTAGCATCTTAGAAGTGGCTGGGATCTAATTATAGCTCAGCTAATTCTGACATCCCCTTAAAATTCTGAGCCAGTCCATAGAAGGGGAACATAAAACCAATGCCCTATAGAAGGGACCAAGCTGGCAAGCTGCCATTTTTGCTCTATTTGTCCTGGACTGTACATCAGCAACTACCCAACCTATATGGCCCCCTTCCTCAGTAAAAAGATAACATGAAGATAACAGACTTTGACTCTCATCACATCCGTGAGTTAAAGACTACCTGACAATAAGTCAAAGTCTATGCCCTTTGCTATAAACTTGATCTCAGCCTGCATTTTTTTGGACAGGCTTTAGATAGCCCATCTTGACTCTTTTCCCTAAGTGAAAGAGGGGCCAGCAGGGTAACCAGAAAGAACATTGGTCCAGTGAAAGAAAGGCTAAAAGCCTCTGCTTCCCCACTGTTAATTCAAACAAATTTCTCATGAAAACATACAGGCTTAAATTGTTCCAAATCTTAATTTGAATGTTTTAAAAAAATTAATGCGCAGTCTTAGTCAGGTAAAGCCCATGGAACCCCAGTGCACAGTCTCTGTTCTGACTCTTTTCTCCACCCCACCCTCAAGTTATACCTTTTTGAAAGTGTCCCTTCCCACTTATCAAGAAAAATCCCAGAAAACTGTCCTCTTCCCCACTTCTTGAGCCAATCTTAGTGTGCTCAATTATCTGATTCAGTCCAATGGCTGGTTCACCGAGGTGCACAATTCAGACTCCAATTACTGGTTCTCAACATCCTAGAACTCCACCAGCCTAAGCCACTTAAACCAGCCACTTGTGTTCCACCTCTTCAGGGGTGAGGAAAAAAGACTAACAAGGGGATAGTCTCCCAAATGGCTGATAACCGTGCAAAACAAACAAAAATGTCCTGGCTCTACCAGAAGAGAAGAAAGTCAGTGGGGAAAAAAATGACAGAAGACATTTAAAACTTCTTTAAGCATCAATACATGTCAACTTAACATAGGCAATTGAGTGGGGAGTGTGTCGTTGCTGTGCCTTTGGCTTTCTGTATATCACTCTTTCTTCCTGAGAGGAGGTATCAGATCAAATCATCAAGGCCACCATTGTAGTTAACTTTTCTCCTTCT